>CM075658.1:0-5000 GCA_037954105.1 Canavalia gladiata | reverse complement strand
GTTTAGGGTTTAGGGTTTAGGGTTTAGGGTTTAGGGTTTAGGGTTTAGGGTTTAGGGTTTAGGGTTTAGGGTTTAGGGTTTAGGGTTTAGGGTTTAGGGTTTAGGGTTTAGGGTTTAGGGTTTAGGGTTTAGGGTTTAGGGTTTAGGGTTTAGGGTTTAGGGTTTAGGGTTTAGGGTTTAGGGTTTAGGGTTTAGGGTTTAGGGTTTAGGGTTTAGGGTTTAGGGTTTAGGGTTTAGGGTTTAGGGTTTAGGGTTTAGGGTTTAGGGTTTAGGGTTTAGGGTTTAGGGTTTAGGGTTTAGGGTTTAGGGTTTAGGGTTTAGGGTTTAGGGTTTAGGGTTTAGGGTTTAGGGTTTAGGGTTTAGGGTTTAGGGTTTAGGGTTTAGGGTTTAGGGTTTAGGGTTTAGGGTTTAGGGTTTAGGGTTTAGGGTTTAGGGTTTAGGGTTTAGGGTTTAGGGTTTAGGGTTTAGGGTTTAGGGTTTAGGGTTTAGGGTTTAGGGTTTAGGGTTTAGGGTTTAGGGTTTAGGGTTTAGGGTTTAGGGTTTAGGGTTTAGGGTTTAGGGTTTAGGGTTTAGGGTTTAGGGTTTAGGGTTTAGGGTTTAGGGTTTAGGGTTTAGGGTTTAGGGTTTAGGGTTTAGGGTTTAGGGTTTAGGGTTTAGGGTTTAGGGTTTAGGGTTTAGGGTTTAGGGTTTAGGGTTTAGGGTTTAGGGTTTAGGGTTTAGGGTTTAGGGTTTAGGGTTTAGGGTTTAGGGTTTAGGGTTTAGGGTTTAGGGTTTAGGGTTTAGGGTTTAGGGTTTAGGGTTTAGGGTTTAGGGTTTAGGGTTTAGGGTTTAGGGTTTAGGGTTTAGGGTTTAGGGTTTAGGGTTTAGGGTTTAGGGTTTAGGGTTTAGGGTTTAGGGTTTAGGGTTTAGGGTTTAGGGTTTAGGGTTTAGGGTTTAGGGTTTAGGGTTTAGGGTTTAGGGTTTAGGGTTTAGGGTTTAGGGTTTAGGGTTTAGGGTTTAGGGTTTAGGGTTTAGGGTTTAGGGTTTAGGGTTTAGGGTTTAGGGTTTAGGGTTTAGGGTTTAGGGTTTAGGGTTTAGGGTTTAGGGTTTAGGGTTTAGGGTTTAGGGTTTAGGGTTTAGGGTTTAGGGTTTAGGGTTTAGGGTTTAGGGTTTAGGGTTTAGGGTTTAGGGTTTAGGGTTTAGGGTTTAGGGTTTAGGGTTTAGGGTTTAGGGTTTAGGGTTTAGGGTTTAGGGTTTAGGGTTTAGGGTTTAGGGTTTAGGGTTTAGGGTTTAGGGTTTAGGGTTTAGGGTTTAGGGTTTAGGGTTTAGGGTTTAGGGTTTAGGGTTTAGGGTTTAGGGTTTAGGGTTTAGGGTTTAGGGTTTAGGGTTTAGGGTTTAGGGTTTAGGGTTTAGGGTTTAGGGTTTAGGGTTTAGGGTTTAGGGTTTAGGGTTTAGGGTTTAGGGTTTAGGGTTTAGGGTTTAGGGTTTAGGGTTTAGGGTTTAGGGTTTAGGGTTTAGGGTTTAGGGTTTAGGGTTTAGGGTTTAGGGTTTAGGGTTTAGGGTTTAGGGTTTAGGGTTTAGGGTTTAGGGTTTAGGGTTTAGGGTTTAGGGTTTAGGGTTTAGGGTTTAGGGTTTAGGGTTTAGGGTTTAGGGTTTAGGGTTTAGGGTTTAGGGTTTAGGGTTTAGGGTTTAGGGTTTAGGGTTTAGGGTTTAGGGTTTAGGGTTTAGGGTTTAGGGTTTAGGGTTTAGGGTTTAGGGTTTAGGGTTTAGGGTTTAGGGTTTAGGGTTTAGGGTTTAGGGTTTAGGGTTTAGGGTTTAGGGTTTAGGGTTTAGGGTTTAGGGTTTAGGGTTTAGGGTTTAGGGTTTAGGGTTTAGGGTTTAGGGTTTAGGGTTTAGGGTTTAGGGTTTAGGGTTTAGGGTTTAGGGTTTAGGGTTTAGGGTTTAGGGTTTAGGGTTTAGGGTTTAGGGTTTAGGGTTTAGGGTTTAGGGTTTAGGGTTTAGGGTTTAGGGTTTAGGGTTTAGGGTTTAGGGTTTAGGGTTTAGGGTTTAGGGTTTAGGGTTTAGGGTTTAGGGTTTAGGGTTTAGGGTTTAGGGTTTAGGGTTTAGGGTTTAGGGTTTAGGGTTTAGGGTTTAGGGTTTAGGGTTTAGGGTTTAGGGTTTAGGGTTTAGGGTTTAGGGTTTAGGGTTTAGGGTTTAGGGTTTAGGGTTTAGGGTTTAGGGTTTAGGGTTTAGGGTTTAGGGTTTAGGGTTTAGGGTTTAGGGTTTAGGGTTTAGGGTTTAGGGTTTAGGGTTTAGGGTTTAGGGTTTAGGGTTTAGGGTTTAGGGTTTAGGGTTTAGGGTTTAGGGTTTAGGGTTTAGGGTTTAGGGTTTAGGGTTTAGGGTTTAGGGTTTAGGGTTTAGGGTTTAGGGTTTAGGGTTTAGGGTTTAGGGTTTAGGGTTTAGGGTTTAGGGTTTAGGGTTTAGGGTTTAGGGTTTAGGGTTTAGGGTTTAGGGTTTAGGGTTTAGGGTTTAGGGTTTAGGGTTTAGGGTTTAGGGTTTAGGGTTTAGGGTTTAGGGTTTAGGGTTTAGGGTTTAGGGTTTAGGGTTTAGGGTTTAGGGTTTAGGGTTTAGGGTTTAGGGTTTAGGGTTTAGGGTTTAGGGTTTAGGGTTTAGGGTTTAGGGTTTAGGGTTTAGGGTTTAGGGTTTAGGGTTTAGGGTTTAGGGTTTAGGGTTTAGGGTTTAGGGTTTAGGGTTTAGGGTTTAGGGTTTAGGGTTTAGGGTTTAGGGTTTAGGGTTTAGGGTTTAGGGTTTAGGGTTTAGGGTTTAGGGTTTAGGGTTTAGGGTTTAGGGTTTAGGGTTTAGGGTTTAGGGTTTAGGGTTTAGGGTTTAGGGTTTAGGGTTTAGGGTTTAGGGTTTAGGGTTTAGGGTTTAGGGTTTAGGGTTTAGGGTTTAGGGTTTAGGGTTTAGGGTTTAGGGTTTAGGGTTTAGGGTTTAGGGTTTAGGGTTTAGGGTTTAGGGTTTAGGGTTTAGGGTTTAGGGTTTAGGGTTTAGGGTTTAGGGTTTAGGGTTTAGGGTTTAGGGTTTAGGGTTTAGGGTTTAGGGTTTAGGGTTTAGGGTTTAGGGTTTAGGGTTTAGGGTTTAGGGTTTAGGGTTTAGGGTTTAGGGTTTAGGGTTTAGGGTTTAGGGTTTAGGGTTTAGGGTTTAGGGTTTAGGGTTTAGGGTTTAGGGTTTAGGGTTTAGGGTTTAGGGTTTAGGGTTTAGGGTTTAGGGTTTAGGGTTTAGGGTTTAGGGTTTAGGGTTTAGGGTTTAGGGTTTAGGGTTTAGGGTTTAGGGTTTAGGGTTTAGGGTTTAGGGTTTAGGGTTTAGGGTTTAGGGTTTAGGGTTTAGGGTTTAGGGTTTAGGGTTTAGGGTTTAGGGTTTAGGGTTTAGGGTTTAGGGTTTAGGGTTTAGGGTTTAGGGTTTAGGGTTTAGGGTTTAGGGTTTAGGGTTTAGGGTTTAGGGTTTAGGGTTTAGGGTTTAGGGTTTAGGGTTTAGGGTTTAGGGTTTAGGGTTTAGGGTTTAGGGTTTAGGGTTTAGGGTTTAGGGTTTAGGGTTTAGGGTTTAGGGTTTAGGGTTTAGGGTTTAGGGTTTAGGGTTTAGGGTTTAGGGTTTAGGGTTTAGGGTTTAGGGTTTAGGGTTTAGGGTTTAGGGTTTAGGGTTTAGGGTTTAGGGTTTAGGGTTTAGGGTTTAGGGTTTAGGGTTTAGGGTTTAGGGTTTAGGGTTTAGGGTTTAGGGTTTAGGGTTTAGGGTTTAGGGTTTAGGGTTTAGGGTTTAGGGTTTAGGGTTTAGGGTTTAGGGTTTAGGGTTTAGGGTTTAGGGTTTAGGGTTTAGGGTTTAGGGTTTAGGGTTTAGGGTTTAGGGTTTAGGGTTTAGGGTTTAGGGTTTAGGGTTTAGGGTTTAGGGTTTAGGGTTTAGGGTTTAGGGTTTAGGGTTTAGGGTTTAGGGTTTAGGGTTTAGGGTTTAGGGTTTAGGGTTTAGGGTTTAGGGTTTAGGGTTTAGGGTTTAGGGTTTAGGGTTTAGGGTTTAGGGTTTAGGGTTTAGGGTTTAGGGTTTAGGGTTTAGGGTTTAGGGTTTAGGGTTTAGGGTTTAGGGTTTAGGGTTTAGGGTTTAGGGTTTAGGGTTTAGGGTTTAGGGTTTAGGGTTTAGGGTTTAGGGTTTAGGGTTTAGGGTTTAGGGTTTAGGGTTTAGGGTTTAGGGTTTAGGGTTTAGGGTTTAGGGTTTAGGGTTTAGGGTTTAGGGTTTAGGGTTTAGGGTTTAGGGTTTAGGGTTTAGGGTTTAGGGTTTAGGGTTTAGGGTTTAGGGTTTAGGGTTTAGGGTTTAGGGTTTAGGGTTTAGGGTTTAGGGTTTAGGGTTTAGGGTTTAGGGTTTAGGGTTTAGGGTTTAGGGTTTAGGGTTTAGGGTTTAGGGTTTAGGGTTTAGGGTTTAGGGTTTAGGGTTTAGGGTTTAGGGTTTAGGGTTTAGGGTTTAGGGTTTAGGGTTTAGGGTTTAGGGTTTAGGGTTTAGGGTTTAGGGTTTAGGGTTTAGGGTTTAGGGTTTAGGGTTTAGGGTTTAGGGTTTAGGGTTTAGGGTTTAGGGTTTAGGGTTTAGGGTTTAGGGTTTAGGGTTTAGGGTTTAGGGTTTAGGGTTTAGGGTTTAGGGTTTAGGGTTTAGGGTTTAGGGTTTAGGGTTTAGGGTTTAGGGTTTAGGGTTTAGGGTTTAGGGTTTAGGGTTTAGGGTTTAGGGTTTAGGGTTTAGGGTTTAGGGTTTAGGGTTTAGGGTTTAGGGTTTAGGGTTTAGGGTTTAGGGTTTAGGGTTTAGGGTTTAGGGTTTAGGGTTTAGGGTTTAGGGTTTAGGGTTTAGGGTTTAGGGTTTAGGGTTTAGGGTTTAGGGTTTAGGGTTTAGGGTTTAGGGTTTAGGGTTTAGGGTTTAGGGTTTAGGGTTTAGGGTTTAGGGTTTAGGGTTTAGGGTTTAGGGTTTAGGGTTATAGGGTTTAGGGTTTAGGGTTTAGGGTTTAGGGTTTAGGG